>JAQGDQ010001357.1:7500-44721 GCA_030141605.1 Tubiluchus corallicola
CTTGGTACCAAAATGATTCTCATGAAATGGAGATTTAGAATATGCGAATAACCAGAAATGCCTAATTGCCAAACTTATGGATGATTTTGCTATGCAAGCGTACAAATATAAAGAGCCGGCACCTGAACATACAGCGTGATGAACCATGCCAAAGGAATGTAAACATAGACACCCTGATATCTGTCCTAACTGCCATTACACTAGACAGTGTGAAATGAATACAGACGGTAGCAATCATCTCATGTGAATATAAGTATCTCCTATTTAAAATTGTGCCTAGTGTTAATATATATGTAGAGCATTGACCTTACATTAAACAAGTTGATGCGCTTACTTAGAGTACACACGAAATGGTGTGCATAGTTAATTAGCCTAATTAATTAATATAAAATATTTACGTCTGATCCAATCACTGTCTTTTTTTACCGCTACTGGTGCGATTAGCGAATATAACTGCACATATAACATCGGATAATATTATATATATAATTTTACATATATATACATATATATTATATATATTATCATTTATATATATATATATATATATATATATCATCATGTACAAAAAACATAAAAATCCCCCACAGAGAAGGCTGCACATAAAACCTGTATACTTTCCCTTTAACTAGCTCTAACAAGGTGAGACGATAAAATAATGTGTTCGCTGCCTCGCATATAACATCGGAAATTGTCACCAGCAAGAATTAAACACTGCGCTAATTACGGACGATGGCGGCTCATAAATATACCTCAAAAGTCAGCAGCCGTTGGGTGAAGGGGTCGTCGCCTTTCTCCGTTCGTGGCTCCGTCAGTCGCATCGTTTCGCTCCCTAAAACAGAAGAGCAAAAAATCCATTTTACGCTCATCGGCTAACGAGTCTCAACAATGTAATCAAAATAATCACCCTAAGTAGTCCGCATCACATCATCCGTTACAATTTTCACCTGACTTACACAAAAGTAATGACTTATTTCCATATATGGGCATCGGCTCAGACGGTTATTACACAAAGACACAATCAGGTAAGCTCAAATGCACGAATAATCCATCAACAAAAGCCAATGTTGACTGGGTTTGTTGAATAGTGTGTGTACCAAACAGTGTGGGAGCTACTCCAGTCGTACAGGGTGAACCAAAAATTTCAGGATTTGCAAACTTGCTAACAGTAATTAATAATTTCACCTATGAAATATGCCAATCTTTAGTTTATGTTTAACATTTTTCTTTCTTTCAATAATCTCACCATCTCTCCAGGGATGAGAATGACAAATTGCAAAAAAACTCTGAAACAGGCCGGGGGTTTGAGAGCCGTGTAGCCCCCATGGGGGTTCAAGGGGGGGGGAAGCTCCTTTGGAGCCAGCAAGAAATTGCAATTTTGTGACCATAGAGAGCCCCTCTAAGTGGACTTAAAATATCAATTACCTTGTTTCATGCATAATTTAAAATACCCAACTATCAAGGATACATGATACCTAATTGTCTCAAAAACGTCTAAGTACTGGCCGCTCCTATGCAAAAGTATATAAAAACTGTCTGCAATTGACTCAAATAACTCCGCACAATTGATTCTATATTTTTATACATAGAGATATACACGTGGTTACACTGATGTACGTGATGTAAACAAAGTGACAGCCTGCCAACTAGCGGTCAGCTTGTGAAATAATGTACTGGGTCCGTAAAAATTTTCTCAACGAATTTACGCGATTTACAAAAATGGCACTACTGGTCTTCCAAAAACTCGGAATTCCACGTATCCGCGGAAAATTCTCATCACTGCATTTCTCTATCTCACTTCTTCCTTTTTAAATTCTTTCATTCTTCCTCATCTTGTTCTTTCAAAGTTTCTTACGGATTCTGAAAATCTCCGTTACTTTCCTTTAATGAGATTTTTTTGTTTTATTTATTTCATTTTTCTATATTTGGTTATTACAAATTATTTTTTATTATCAATGTTAAGCACATTTTTGCAGTCCAAAATGATCTTAAAGAAATTAACATTTTTCTTTATTAAAGGAAAACAGGATGATTGTGTAGACATTATTTCAAAATAAGCTATGTTGTAAAATGTTTAAAACTACAACAGCTTTTTTAAAACAAAGCTTAGACTAAATAATAATTACCTCAGATTTTTAAATTTTGTTAAACTTTCAAGGCTACGCGCGACTAAACCACTAAGAGCAGAAATGGCGCCTCTTCGTCACATTCGTGTGACCGATAAATAGGCGCGGTACCGTGATAAGCACAATCATGAACATCAGTGTTCGTCTGTGATATAAGTGTGACATTTTTGTGACATCACATCGGCATTTTATAGCAATCTTTCTTTACAGAAATGTCCTTGACACGCGGAGAAGATTCCCACCATTGCACAAACTGTGACATAAGCGATAGATGTGTTCGGTTCCAAGGTAATTATCCAAATACAAGAAACAATTGCTCACTCTTATGGGGCAAGAAAATGTATATTTTGGACGGTAAATTGAAATGAGATCAAGTCACAATTGTCCGGTTTTTCGTTAAACAAAACATCTTCCACATCTCCAACACCCAACACTTACCGCTACATGGTGCTACATAAGTATGACAATTATCATAGCATGGTTCATTTATTATGAGTGTCAGCAGAAGTACCAGGTTAAATTTTAATGTACTCAGGTACTCAGGTACTCAATCAATACAAAAAAGTATAAAATGTAGCAACACACTCAAATACATGTAGGACTGCCCATGGACCGTGTGTGGACCGCACGTGAGTTAAAGGTAGGACCAATAACGTGGACCACAGATGAGTTAAAGGTAGGACCGCACGTGAGTTAGAGGTAGGACTGCACGTGAATCAAAGGCAGGACCACTAACATGGACCGCACGTGAATCAAAGGCAGGACCACTAACATGGACCGCACGTGAATCAAAGGTAGGACCACTAACCTGGACCGCACGTGAATCAAAGGTAGGACCACTAACCTGGACCGCACGTGAATCAAAGGCAGGACCACTAACCTGGACCGCACGTGAATCAAAGGCAGGACCACTAACATGGACCACACGAGTTAAAGGTTGGACCACTAATGTGCACCGCACACGAGTTAAAGGTTGGACCACTAATGTGAAACGCACATTAGTTAAAGGTAGGGCCACTAACGTGCACCGCACACGAGTTAAAGGTAGGACCACTAACGTGTGAGGGTTAAAGGACCAAAAACGTGGAACGCACTTGAGTTAAAGGTAAAAACAAGAATTAAACCCTTTTCATACAGTTAATGAGTGAGAAAGCTGTATGCAAAATAACTAGGGCACTACGGCAGATAAAAAGGTAAAGAAGAAACACCAATCCATTTACCATCCAGGTCACACATTGCTTAACATCGACACTGAGTACACACACTAATAGATGTTAGGTGATATCTACAGCAAGCAAACACGTTACCTCGCATGGTACTCTCCGTCCATTGTTCTTCTTCTTCATTCTCTCTCCCGGCGGGTTCGGCATCGATCAGTTGCAGCGCCTCCTCGTCGGTCAAGCCCGGTTCAAGACGGAACTCCACGAGTGGCAGCACCTCTGCAGAAAAAGAGAAAACCGTGAGCAAAACCTGAGCCTGCTCGAACTAACCTTGATCCCGAATGAGAGGATGCTATTACTACAGCATCCCTACAGCAGATGAGGATGAAAATGGCTTAAATTAGTCATGCTAAAAAATATAATAGTCACCCGAGTTAACATTAATATAAGCCTAACTTTGCAGAATGCTTGACTTTTCCTTTAACAAAATAACGAGCAAAGCGACAACTTAACCCAGAGTCATGCTTGAAATGAAAGCAAGCAAATTAGTCATGTTAAAAAATATAATAGTCACCCGAGTTAACATCAAACGCTGCATAATCACAGCAATTACAGCATAAAAGGCAAAACGCATTAACATAATTACTAACGAGCATAAATATGCGCATCAAATTAAACGAGAATGAGGGATCAAGTTAACAAATGACTCATCAAATGTTTTAGAGGGCTGATTCTGCATATTTAGTATGTAAAAGTAGTACAGAATTTTGATTTGATTTAATATTTTATTTCAAACTTTACAAAGTTCACATACACATCACAAATTAATACAAATAACACAATAAATCATGAAACACAACAATAACACAAATAACAATTAACGATATAGCAAACTACGCCAATGACGTCTAATTACAGAAGAAAAGTTTACATCACTGTTTAAAATGTTCTTGCATATAAAATTTTCACTGTTGTTCAGCCTGACGTGTAAACTGTATGCACATTTTCTGTGAATAACATCAAAATAAATGATATTAAGTCTAGTAGAAATATATCTTGCGCTCGTATCATATGAAAAGTTAAACAGCTTCCGTGTTGATACATTATATGCAACCTTGAGTTTGCTAAGATTATTGTAAGAATAAAAATGTCTCCAAGTGGAAATACAATAAAAAGTAGTGCAGTAAGTATTAAACAATTGTCTCTTCACGTTAACTGAACAGTGAGTAAATTTCATGAGTAATTTATTTGCTCTACCATAGTAAATTGAACACAAAATTATGGCGATAATTTCGTACTAAACTCCTTCCTGTTCGCTAGCGCAACATTACGCAACTATTACATAGCAGCAAAGAACAATTAAAAAAGAATGTAAAAGAAAAAACGTCGGATTAATTTCCGGGAAAACACCGATGCAGTAATTCAGTTTTAAAATTTATTATTATTATAAATACCGAGGCTTGCAAAGTATGAATTATGGATTAGCGTAATGTTGCCATTAATTTGCAAGATGTCTGACTTTATAGGTTTTTCATATCGTTGTAAAAACTTTGAAAGAAAGTGAAACTCCGGAGTTGTACTTTTTTCAAAAAAAATGGGTAATGTAGCTAGCAATCTTATACGTTGTTGTGGAGATCGCTGACATCTATTAGAATTGCATAGAACATTGTGGAGTGTTCCGTTAGAATAACCGTGCAGAATGTTCTGGAAAGAAACTTCTGGAAGCTTCTCGGGCGCGCTATATAAGGCGAAGCAAGCCGCTGAGACTCACACACACACACGGATTCACACGGACGCCACTTACACATTCTCTTGTTACCTGTATTTTCAGATACACTCAAACGTTTTCCAGATTTTCACATTTACTGTAAACATTTCGTGTTCCTTCATACTTTTGTGTTGTAGAATTCTCGCTTAATAAACTAGTTTAATTTGATGAAGTGATTTCTGGTTTTCTCTACGAGCCCTCCGAGAGAAACAAAACACAACATACATTTGACTGTGCTGAAACCAAATAAAGAGAGTGTTGCCATCTTGAAAAATTAGCGGAAGAGACGGCCATCTTGCCGGTGAAAATGTCCGACGATTTTCAATTGATCCCACATCTAAAATTATTGGCTTCAATGGCTTCTAGCACTGTGTCATAACTTTTTAGCAAAACGAGGCAAGTTTTCACCATTCAGTTAGACTATGTATGTTGGGAACCTGGCGGCCATTTTGTTTTTTGCTTATTTAACTGTTTAAGTCGCTTTACATATTTTTAGCAGAATTTCAGATTCAGAAGGTCGAATTAATAAATATAATTTGCTTTTTGTCTTTTATAATAAATGTTTTGGTGAAACAGTTAATATAATTGCATAAGCACCATAATTTTGTGTTGTGTGGCAGCCATTTTGAGAACGGCGGCCATTTTTGAAATAAAAGTAACAGAAATAGACCACCATAATTTTGTGTTGTGTGGCAGCCATTTTGAAAACGGCGGCCATTTTTGAAATAAAAGTAACAGAAATAGACCATTTAGGTCCAGCTATCCCAAATGGATATCATAATCACTCTTAAAATATGAAATTACTTGATAAAGAACTTTAAACTTACCAAACGAAACGAAAGAAAAGACAAACGGGTGACGGCAATTGACACAACAGTTGTCCTGCATCGGACTCGTCAGTGGATTATAGGTGGAGCATCGGTAGCACATCCGCTGCAAGTCCTAAAATTAGGAGAACCAGTACATGACTACACCGGTTAGCTTGAACGCATGTTCACTAGTTCAATATTCGTGTTCAACTTTCACGTTCACAGCGAACGAATACAGGGTGGATCAAAAACAAGCATGCACGATGATTCATTTACACTTTCACAGCAAACGAGTACAGGGTGGATCAAAAACAATCATGCATGATGATTCATTTACACTTTCACAGCAAACGAATACAGGGTGGATCAAAAATAACCATGCATAATGATTCACTTTCACGTTCACAGCTAACGAGTACAGGGTGGATCAAAAATAATCATGCATAATGATTCACTTTCACGTTCACAGTAAACGAATACAAGGTGGATCAAAAATAATCATGCGTAATGATTCACTTTCACGTTCACTGCGAACGAATACAGGGTGGATCAAAAATAATCATGCATGATGATTCACTTTCACGTTCACAGCAAACGAATACAGGGTGGATCAAAAATAATCATGCATGATGATTCACTTTCACGTCCACGGGTAACTAATACAGGGTGGAACAGGGTGGATCAAAAATAATAATGACGTTCAATGATTCGGATATTTAATGCGAGGTTTTTTTCCAAAAATTTGGCGACATGGTGCATCTTGACTCTGGCACACTAGAATGAAATAATCTACAGACTGGGATACATTTACATTACCTTTTTACACAACAGAGGGCAGCACCAGCATTTATTTTGAACAACCTGATGCGTGATATGCACATGGCATGTGTAAGCTATCATTGCTACCGTGTTGGCGTCAGTTAACTTGTATACTAAGCATAATGTATGCAGACTTGTCATACAGGCAGTGAAGTGGTTAATGTAGCACAAGATGGGAGTGAGGCAAGACCAGCACCTAGTACATTATCAAGAATAATTCACTCAGATGAAACACAAAATCTAGCAGAGGTGTTCTAGGAGTTTTTTGCTGCACATACATACCCTCTTTACAAGGCATATGCAGTATGGCACCGGAAATTTCCTGGAATACGATTTTCCCGATGGTCACAGGCCCGTTTACTGACCATACATGGTGTTGCTTACCTCGTTATCTTTGAACGGTTTGGCTCGGACAGACAGGCTGGCCACGTCGATCACGCCCTGCAGATGAGGCGGAATTCTGTGCTGCTGCAGCTTCTCAAAGGCAAAACGTGACAGCTTGAACGCCCCCAGGTTCCTCGCCTGCTTGGCCAAGGCAAAAAGTACATTCCTGAGACAATGCTGTCAAGAAAACTAATGAAATGAACTGAGGAAGGGTGCAACACACAGTTCAAATGATAAATGTCAGACATCAGCTTCGGTTAAAGGAAAACAGGACGACTTTTCATATCTTACCCCATTTTGACCACTAGATGGCACTCGCCTAATGTGTACCTTGACTACTAGATGGCACTCGCCTAATGTGTACCTTGACCACTAGATGGCACTAGCATAATGTGTACCTTCACCACTAGATGGCACTCGCCTAATGTGTTCTTGAAGAATTAAAAGAAGACAGGATGATTTTTCAAGTCTGATAAAAATATACATTTTAACACTAATAATACTGTAAAAGCGTTTCTGATAACGAAATAACAGATTAAAATCTTAAATAACAGGCGGGCGAGCCCAACTAGTGATGACATCACAAACTAACACAATTTTCTACAGCAAAAATATTCCACGAGCGCGTTGCACATGTTTGCGAAAGCAAAAAATGAAGTGCAGTAATACTGTAGGATATTCAGTGCGTTATACTAGGAAAGTTTTAAGATAAAAAACTCAAATTCGAATTTACCATTGTGTTCACACACAAGCTCTCACAAACAAACAGCTCTGAACTAAGAGGTACAGCACCAGTTTTTCATGCAATGGGCCCACCTAACTAGCAAATGGCAAAATGCATATAACAGTGAAGAGCTAGCCGCGGAAACATATTACTTTGATGTGTTAATAATTCTCTCACGGGAGTCATTTTTGAAAAAATTGTATTTTCCTTTCAAAGCAAGCAAGCCTCCAAGAAAGGATACACTTTTGAGATTCGTGGTGGTATCTCCCCTGTCATGGAGTTCAAGACGAAGAGAGAGATGTTGAAGAGGGCTTCCGGTAGATGCGATGTGAACGGTTCGTCCGTGTATCGCTGAACGGAGTGGTATGCGTAGTAAATGTCGGCTAGCGTTTGAAACCTCTCAAACATTTCCAGCATGGACTGCAACTTTGAACTGTTTTCTGAAAATAACAAATGTTAATTATTACGTAAGTTCAGACTGGTGGGTTTTTTGTCGTGAGTTTTCTCTCTGACAGCGAATTCAGTGTGAACTGCTTTGCGAGTTACTGTCGGCAAGTTATTGCAATGTCTTCAACAGTTACTGCAAGTTGAGTTACTGTCTAGTGTGAACGCATTGGTGAGTTACTCTCGGCATTTCTCGGCGAGTTACTCTCGATATTTCTCGCAGTGAACAGAGAAGTGAGTGTCAGCTCGCGGTTACTGTCGGAGAGTAACTCACAGCAAGTTTTACTCTAGTCTGAACATACTTGTGAGTTACTTAGTGAGTTACTCTCGCTGTGCATAGAGAAGTGAATGTCAGCTTGCGCTTACTGTAGGAGAGTAACTCTCAGCAAGTTTTACTCTAGTCTGAACACGCTTGCGAGTTACTTAGTGAGTTACTCTCGCTGTGCATAGAGAAGTGAATGTCAGCTTGCACTTACTGTAGGAGAGTAACTCTCAGCAAGTTTTACTCTAGTCTGAACACGCTTGCGAGTTACTTAGTGAGTTACTCTCGATATTTCTCGCAGTGCATAGAGAAGTGAGTGTCAGCTCGCGATTACTGTCGGAGAGTAACTCTCAGCAAGTTTTGCTCTCTAGTCTGAACACGCTTGTGAGTTACTTAGTGAGTTACTCTCGACACTTCTCGCAGTGAATAGAGAAGTGAGTGTTAACTCACGCTTACTGTCGGAGAATAACTCACAGCAAGTTTTGCTCTCTAGTCTGAACACGCTTGCGATTTACTTAGTGAGTTACTCTCGACACTTCTCGCAGTGAACAGAGAAGTGAGTGTTAACTCACGCTTACTGTCGGAGAGTAACTCACAGCAAGTTTTGCTCTCTAGTCTGAACACGCTTGTGAGTTACTTAGTGAGTTACTCTCGATATTTCTCGCAGTGCATAGAGAAGTGAGTGTCAGCTTGCGCTTACTGTCAGAGAGTAACTCTCAACAAGTTTTGCTCTCTAGTCTGAACACCCCTGTGAGTTACTTGGCCGGTTAACTAACATGAAAATTACACAAATTATGCATTGATTACCAATGAAAAACATTTGAAAAACTTGCAAAAATTGTACCACATTTTTGCAAGAAGTTGAATATTTGCACAAAATAAGCCATTTCACAGTTCCAACGATTGATCATGATCGCGAAAAGGTCAAAGGTTAAGTGTACCAGACAACACATTTGTGTACACTTGGCAACACCTCGCAGCCCATGCTACTGCAATAGTAACAGTTTTAACAGCTAGCTAGAACCTTACCTAGTTCATTTATTCTTGTTCCCAAGCAAAATCCTACTAGTAAATCATTTTACGTGCAGACTAATGAATAATTAATTAAAGTCCATGTAAAACAACTGAAGTTACTGAACTGATGCAACAGACAGCTTTGCTTTACACATTATATTGAATGTCGTTGATAACATCAACGGAAAATAGAGGGTGCTGCAGTTCCACAGTGTCTATACATGAACCGCCACTGCAAATACGTAGCCAGTCAATTCAATCTTCTTTTATTTAACATACCAGCAGCAATGTCCAGGCACTGCATGGCCAGCATCCAGTAGTAGTACGACGCATCGTCAAATCTGTGCTCGTTAACTGCATTCTTAGTCAGCTCACCGAGCACCTTCACGGCATCATCCTGTCTTCCCGCTTTGTGAAATGCTGGAAAAAAGAGCGAGGATTAAGAATCCTGGATTGCCATTTGTAATGAAAGAGCGGCAAGGTAGCACTCATGAATTTATGACTTGCACCACCATCCAATGTATGTCTCGTCTTTAACACAATAAGACACAACGAATAAATTTAACTCGTTTGTTTAATATTGCCCGCTGTCAACTGTTTACTGTACAGTGTGAACTTAAGTAATGTTGAGGCAGGTCAGTAAATAGAGGGGTGATCGCCTGTGTTCAATGCTCACTCTGTTTACTTTACTGTACAGTGTGAACTTAAGTAATGCTGAGGCAGGTCAGTAAATAGAGGGGTGATCGCCTGTGTTCAACGTTCACTCTGTTTACTTTACTGCACAGTGTGAACTTAAGCAATGTTGAGGCAGGTCAGTAAATAGAGGGGTGATCTGCTGTGTTCAATGCTCACTCTGTTTACTTTAATGTACAGTGTGAACTTAAGTAATGTTGAGGCTGGTCAGTAAATAGAGGGGTGATCTGCTGTGTTCAATGCTCACTCTGTTTACTTAACTGTACAGTATGAACTTAAGTAATGTTGAGGCTGGTCAGTAAATAGAGGGGTGATCTGCTGTGTTCAATGCTCACTCTGTTTACTTAACTGTACAGTATGAACTTAAGTAATGTTGAGGCTGGTCAGTAAATAGAGGGGTGATCTGCTGTGTTCAATGCTCACTCTGTTTACTTAACTGTACAGTATGAACTTAAGTAATGTTGAGGCTGGTCAGTAAATAGAGGGGTGATCTGCTGTGTTCAATGCTCACTCTGTTTACTTAACTGTACAGTATGAACTTAAGTAATGTTGAGGCTGGTCAGTAAATAGAGGGGTGATCTGCTGTGTTCAATGCTCACTCTGTTTACTTAACTGTACAGTATGAACTTAAGTAATGTTGAGGCTGGTCAGTAAATAGAGGGGTGATCTGCTGTGTTCAATGCTCACTCTGTTTACTTAACTGTACAGTATGAACTTAAGCAATGTTGAGGCAGGTCAGTAAATAAAGGGGTGATCGGTTGTGTTCAATGCTCACTCTGTTTACTTTACTTTACAATGTGAACTTAAGTAATGTTGAGGCAGGTCAGTAAATAGAGGGGTGATTGGCTGTGTTCAATGCTCACTCTGTTTACTTTACTGTACAGCTTGAACTTAAGCAACGTCGGGGCTGGTCAGTGAACAGAAAGGTGATCATTCTCGAACAGTTCTATTTGCCATGCCGATTCTGGCTGTTCGCGCTGTTGCAGGAAGAACGTACATACACATACTAGGCTTTTGCACCAAATTCTGAGGACGCGATAGATTCGCTAACGTTTAGAGAATATTTAGATATTATTCTGTACTGAGAATTCCAAAGTTATGCTACTATGTAAATAACAGTCAAGTAAATTTAAGATTTAAATATGGTTGTACTGTAGATCTAAACGAAAATGTAAAATTAAAGGTTAAGAACTCATTTAAAGATTATGTTTTAAGATATCTATTATAGCTCCTTACAACACTGTATAATGTAATATAATTACAAGGGAACTACAATGTGTGGTTATTATAAAGTTGAATGTCTGTAGATATGTTACTTTACTAACATCGCATTACCTGTTTTACTAACATCTTTATCTTTGTAAACTGTATATTTTATACGAAATAAACTCTAATAATAATAATAATAATAATAATAATAATAATAATAATAATAATATAACAATAACAGCAATAATAATAATATTAATAACAACAGCAACAATTATAATAATAATAATAATAATAATAATAATGATAATAATAATAATAATAATAATAATAATAATGCTCGTTGTTTCTGTTCCCCATTAGGACAAAGTTTATGTACCACCCTGTACCTTTCTGTGCCTCCTCAAACTTGTCGTTCTCCGCCAGCCATTGTGCGTACGGAACGTAGACCGTTTCCCGATGTTCCGGATGCTTATCAGCCAAGACGAAGGCCTGCGAAAACAAAAAAATTGCGGTTTAAATTTCGTTACATTCGAGTCCGACTAGAACCGAGCATTCTCTACCAGAAAGCAAATTCGAATCGAATTCATGATTTTCGAAGTAAAAATCGAATTGAATTTCAGTATTTCGAATTCCGATCGAATTCGAACTCTGTTTGAAAGATTTTCGACCAAATTTTCGAACCACCCAGTACAAGACAGTCTTGCAGAGATCATGCACATTATTCGATTTTGTTCTGCTAATAATTTATTTAAAAATTGTGCACAGAAATCACAGCTAAATTGTGCTAACTGCACAAAGTTTCAAAGGTTTTAACGATAAGGAATATATGTGATCGAAGTGCTGAGTTATTCGAATTTATAAATTTAGGTTGCGGATCAGAATATCGTTTGCGGCAAGTTTGAAAAAAACTGGTTTGAATCGAATCCGAAGTAAAAAAAAAACTTGGTTCGAATCGAATTCGAAGTAAAAAAAACTCGTTCGAATCGAATTCGAAGAAAAAAACTGGTTCGAATCGAATTCGAAGTAAAAAAATTGGTTCCAATCGAATTCGAGACAAAAAACTTGTTCGCATCGAATTTGAAGAAGAAAAAACTCGTTCGAATCGAATTCAAAGTAAAAAAACTCGTTCGAATCGAATTCGAAATAAAAAACTGGTTCGAATCGAACTCGAAGTAAAGAAACTCGTTCGAATCGAAGTCGAAGTAAAAAAATTGGTTCGAATCGAATTCGAACGTTCGCTGCTCACCCCCCAGCAGTAACGTAGTCATGATATAATTTCAATAAGGAGACACTTACCTACTAACTTATAAAAGTAAATTTAGTAGATTAAGAAATGAATAAACGCATGAACCATTGAGAAGAAGCGACTATAGTGCCTAAATTGAATGATCATCAGGGTTCCCACAGGATTTTAAAACAAATTTCCCGGACTTTTCCCTGACCAAATATTGATTTTTCACGACCGTAATACGCAGAAATTGCGTTAGCAGTACTACATATTCAAACATTTCTGTGTATGGACATTCATATACATATAATGTGTCAACACAGTTGCAGTAGTGCCAATGAAATTACACTAATCACATTAAATAAACTTTCTTAATCCAATTATTAATTTTAGAACAGGAATCGAAATTGGGACCCTGCCATTGCAAAATTTTATTTCAAAGCGAATCGCTGAAAAATATGTTTGGAAAAATATCCGTTCACAATGATCATTTTTGCAAGCCTTTCCAATTTCCCCGATTTTTTGCCCCATTTTCCCCCGAATTTTTATCAAATTATCTTTTTCCCTGACTTTTCCATGAGACTCCAGGAAAGCCTGTATTTTCAAGGATTTTTCCTGACTGTGGGAACCCTGGATTTCAGTGTCTTTCTCGTTCACAATTTTTTGCTAATTTTGCCAGACTAGAACACGTATTAACATCAATAAATTATAGACTAATATCCCGTTTCGTGAAAAAGAAACCTTTTGAAAATTCTAAAATAACGAAATGGTCTCAGCAGTTAGTTTTAACACAATGTACACAAGTTACTAATGCAGAAAATTTGTTCAAAATTGTTACGAAAGTGCAGTTAAACTGGATTGAAATTGCTAATTAATCATTGAATTCGAGTAAATTTGATTGAAATTGGATTAAATTTGATCAAAATTGCTAAATTACAATTAAAATGTGATTAAACTTGATTGAAATTGTTACGAAAGTGCAATTAAACTCGATTGAAATTGTTTTTTTATAATTGAATTCGATTAAATTTTATTGAGATCTGATTAAATTTGATCAAAATAGCTAAATTACAATTAAAATCTGATTAAATTTGATCAAAATAGCTAAATTACAATTAAAATCTGATTATATTTGATCAAAATAGCTAAATTACAATTAAAATCTGATTATATTTGATCAAAATAGCTAAATTACAATTAAAATCTGATTATATTTGATCAAAATTGTTTCAGAAGTGCAGTTAAACTCGATTGCAATTGTTATTTTATAAATGAATTCGATTAAATTTGATCAAAATTGCTAAATTACAATTAAAATTTAATTAAAGTTGATCGAAACTGCTAAATTACAATTAAAATCCAATTAAAGTTGATCAAAACTGCTAAATTACAATTAAAATCCAATTAAGTTTGATCGAAATTGCTAAATTACAACGAAATTCAATAAAGTTTGACTGACTGCCACCAGGTGGCCGTTGCCAAGGTTACAAAGCACTCGTCAATGCTTACATCATCCCAATGTTTTGCAGACACATGCAGGTCCACCAGCGCTTTAACGTCTCCCATCTTATTGTACACCTCCGCCGCATGACCGAATTTCTCCATCTTGATAAAATACTCCGCCGCTTTAGCTAGTGCCTCGCGATCCGCCCGATCAATTTTCCGTGCAACCTCTATCAACCTGCAAACAAACCACATACCGAGCAAGTTTAGGGACGCAATGATTAAATGCCAGAATGATTTTTCCCAAAAATTCGTTTTAAAGGACAAGACCAGTGAATTTCGATCAAAACATTCATCAGTGTCGGAATCATCTTTCCCAAAAAATTCATTTTAAAGGACAAGATCAGTGAATTTCGATGAAGACATTCATCTGTGTCGGAATCATCTTTCCCAAAAATTTATTTTAAAGGACAAGATCAGTGAATTTCGATCAAAACATTCATCTGTGTCGGAATCATCTTTGCCAGAAATTCATTTTAAAGGACAAGACCAGTGAATTTCGAACAAAACATTCATCTGTGTCGGAATCATCTTTCCCAAAAATTCATTTTAAAGGACAAGACCAGTGAATTTCGATCAAAACATTCATCTGTGCCGGAACCACTTTTTCCAGAAATTCATTTTAAAGGACAAGATCAGTGAATTTCGATCAAAACATTCATCTGTGTCGGAATCATCTTTGCCAGAAATTCATTTTAAAGGACAAGACCAGTGAATTTCGAACAAAACATTCATCTGTGTCGGAATCATCTTTCACAAAAATTCATTTTAAAGGACAAGTCCAGTGAATTTCGATCAAAACATTCATCTGTGCCGGAATCACTTTTTCCAGAAATTCATTTTAAAGGACAAAACCAGTGAATTTTCACACTGCACAAACGTGGTTATCTCAGTTTAGAAATTACATAGAGTGATGAACTTGGTATAAAATGATCCTCATGAAATGGAGATTCAGGATATGTGAATAACTACAAAAGCTAAAGTGCTGACTTATGGACGATTTTGCTATGCAAGCACACATATAATCTAATCTAATCTAATCTAATCTAATCTAATCTAATCTAATCTAATCTAATCTAATCTAATCTAATCTAATGTAATGTAATGTAATCTAATCTAATCTATTCCGGTCCCATTCCGTCCTGTCCAGTCCAATCCAATCCCATCTCATCTCATCTCATCTCATCTCATCTCATCTCATCTCATCTCATCTCATCTCATCTCATCTCACCTCATCTCACCTCACCTCACCTCACCTCACCTCACCTCACCTCACCTCACCTCACCTCACCTCACCTCACCTCACCTCACCTCACCTCACCTCATCCCATCCCATCCCATCCCATCTCATCTCACCTAATCTAATCTAACCTAACCACAATCTAATTACAATCAGAGATGCTGCTTACATTTCAGACCAGCCTCTTTCTCCCACAATCTCCACAGCTTTTAGATAATCACCGGCAGAAATGTACATCTCGGCAGCAGCTTTTGGTTCGTTACTACTCTTGGCCCATTCTGCCTGCTTGGTCATCAGGGCTTTTTTATCATGCGCATCTCCACTGGGAATAAACTCCTGTAAAATACCATAGTTCATTATCATTTAGTAAAGCAAAGCCGCCTGCCACATTAGTTCAGCAACTTCAGTTGATTTACGTGGATTTTACTTAATTATGCCTTACTCTGTGCGTAGAGTGATTTACTAGCAGGATCTTGCTTGGGAACAAGGAAAACTGCTAGCTGTTAAAACGGTTACTATTACAACAGAATGAGGAGATGTGAAGTGTACACAAACGTGTTGCACTTAACTTTTGACCTTTTCACGATCATCATCAATCATTGGAACTGTAAAGTGGCTTCACTAAATTAAAGCACGGAAAGGAAAACTGAACCTAATCTTAAACTACAGTTCAAAACAATCTATCCTACAAAATATTGAAAGGAAACGTACTACTTTTTTCAAAAATGACTTACGTGAAAGAATTATTACCACACAAACGCAATTTTACATTCGCGCCACTAGTTCTTCACTGTTACATGCATTTAGACATTTGCTAGTTAGATGGACACTAGCACCTGCATCTTGCAAATGGATTGCACAAAAAATGGGTGCAGTACCTTTCAATGCAAAGTAGTTCAGTTGTGACATAGTGCACACGTTCGAGAGTTCATAAGTGAGCACAGCGGTAACTTGAAAATAGAATTTTCAATTTCAAATTTCCTGAGTTATTGCGTATCACACTGAATAACTTACAGTAACACTGTACTTCTAGTTTCGCTTTCACAAACACGTTCAACACGCCCGCAGAATATTTTTGCTGTTGAAAATATGTTAGTTAGTTTAAACATAATTTATTTAGGATTGGATCAGACAGTTTGTACAACATGATTTAAGATCCTCACCACAACAGACTTTATACACTATTTACAAGAACATTTACAGTAAGAATAGACTATATTTAGTTTTTAGTATACTTTAGTATACTAAAGTTTTACTACAGTGATACATTAGACATTAGTAAAAAATGACGGTTAGTAAATATTAATGTACGATTATTTAAGAATGATGCATTTTATATCAGATAGAAACTACTGGAAGCATTTAGTACGTAATATAAAGTCATGTATACATTGGAATATTTTACAGTTAGTAACATAGTTAAATTCATCTTTTCCGAATAATAACAACTCACACAGACATTAGTTCCTAAGGCAGCTATATTAAGGTTTTCGGGCAGAAGCATTGCATTTAATTTATCAAACATAACTACCCTAGCTAGTTGATGCGGAAAATATGTTAGTTTGTGATGTCACCAATAATTAGGATCGTCTGCTGTTAATTAAGTTTTTGGTATAAAATTTTAAGCAAACTCTAAGTGTAACACAACCTTTGCTTGATCAAACATGCGCAGGTCTGAAAACATGTTCATGGCCTTCTGTTCTTTGCCGCATCTCTTGTACAGTTTGGCGGCCTCCAAGAACTTGCCACGTAGAGCGTAGACGTCTCCCATGAATCCGGTGTTATCCAGTTCGCCCCGCTTCTTCCTCTCCTAAAGAGAAAGTGCATCATCAGATATTTATGGAAGTTGTAGAATTATAAACTTAAGTTTGTCTGACTAAAATACAGGAACTCTTAAGCGATGTTGGATTTATAAACCTAAGTTTGTCTGATTAAAATACAAGAACTCTTAAGGAATGTTGGATTTATAAACCTAAGTTTGTCTGATTAAAATGCAAGAACTCTTAAGGGATTTTGGATTTATAAACTTAAGTTTGTCTGATTAAAATACAAGAACTCTTAAGGGATTTTGGATTTATAAACCTAAGTTTCTCAGATTAAAACGCAAGAACTCTTAAGGGATTTTGGATTTATAAACCTAAGTTTGTCTGATTAAAATGCAAGAACTCTTAAGGGATTTTGGATTTATAAACCTAAGCTTGTCTGATTAAAATACAAGAATTCTTAACGAACGTTGGATTTATGAACCTAAGTTTCTCGGATTAAAACGCAAGAACTCTTAAGGGCTGTTGGATTTATAAACTTAAGTTTGTCTGATTAAAATGCAAGAACTCTTAAGGGATTTTGGATCTATAAACCTAAGTTTGTCTGATTAAAATGTAAGAACTCTTAAGGGTTGTTGGATTTATAAACCTAAGTTTGTCTGATTAAAATGCAAGAACTCTTAAGGGATTTTGGATTTATAAACCTAAGTTTGTCTATGCTTTAGCAATACGTAACTGAACGAAGTACAACAAGTAGTTACGTATTGCTGATTAAAATGCAAGAACTCTTAAGGGATTTTGGATTTATAAACCTAAGTTTGTCTGATTAAAGTACAAGAACTCTTAAGGAATGTTGGATTTATGAACCTAAGCTTGTCTGATTAACAATACAATAAGTTTTAATGAAAGCAGCTTTTGATGCTGGCACAATTTGCCATTGACACACACAACATGGGAAAAAAGCATAGACAAACAAAACTGCAAAGGGAAAAGTATTCATAAGACGTAAGTAATAAAAAATAATTTTGATTGTGCCACAAGTATATCTCACGTTTGTTGGTTAACTTAAGTACAGCACATTAATTTGAGTAAGACGCAGGGATGAGAATGATACATTCAAAAAACTCTGAAACAGGCCGGGGGGTTTGTGGGCCGCGTAGGCAGCAACAAATTGCAATTTTGTGACCATAGAGAGCCTCTAAGTGGACTTAAAATATCAATTACCTTGTTTCATGCATAATTTAAAATACCCAACTATCAAGGATACATGATACCTAATTGTCTCAAAAATGCCTAAGTACTGACCGCTCCTATGCAAAAGTATATAAAAACTGTCTGCAATTGACTCAAATAACTCCACACAATTGATTCTATATTTTTATACATAGAGATATACACGTGGTTACACTGATGTACGTGATGTAAACAAAGTGACGGCCTGCCAACTAGCGGTCAGCTTGTGAAATAATGTACTGGGTCCGTAAAAATTTTCTCAACAAATTTACGGGATTTAGAAAAATGGCACTACTGGTATTCCAAAAACTCGGAATTCCACATATCCGCGGAAAATTCTCATCCCTGAAAACGAAAGGATTAACACATAATTCATTTCTCAACAAATTCATGTAGTTGCCTAAACTAAGCACCTATCTCTATCTGAATCACGAACTATCTGTCAGTGCAATGTATAGCGTTAAAGTAAATGAGCTCCATAGGATTAAAACATCTCGGTTACGCCTCTCCTCACATAACCTAGCTATTGAGACTGGAAGATGGGCAAGGATAAAAAGAGAAGACAGGTTATGCTCCCGTTCTGGCTTAAACATTCAAAGAGAAGAGCATGTTATCTGTTTTTGTCCACTTACGAATCACCTTCGTGAAGATAACACTGAACTGAGCTTCAACGATTTGCATGAATTTTTCAATGGAAACCCAATGTCATATTGTGAATTTGTAAATAACTCTTTAGCTGTTTTTGGACAGTAATGATCATGTTAGGCGATAATAAGTGTGTAGTGAGAATTTGTAAATAATTCTTCAGTTATTTTGACAAAAATGATCATGTTATATGATCAAAAGTCCTTTTTTTGTACTGATCTATGGACTGAACTAAAGTATCATGTTCGACTATCTCTTAATCAGTCAATAAACATATGTATATATATATATATATTTCTAGAAGTAAATTTGCCATCACAAACAAAGTAAAAGAATAAATGAATCAACCTCAATGCTGTGTATGAGTTCCAGATATCGTAAATCACGAATGCGAATAAAAGCTTTCTTTGCAATGTTCAGATCCATTCCCTCCAGAGCCTCGTGTGCCAAAGCTTCCCAGTCCTGTTCAGTCACGCCCAGACACGCCACGCGGTACGCATCCCTGCGGAGTAAACAAACAAGAAAATAACAATTAATTAACATAATTACCTGTCATGGGCATGACTAATATGGTAATGCAATGCATTATATCAACTTTGTAGAAAAAATAGTGATCATCCATTATATAAAATCCTAATTCTCGTGTGGATTGGATAGGTGAATTATAAAAAAAACATTACAAATGATGTAGCTTAAGGCTCGTCTAGACTAGTCAGTTTTCTGCCACAAGCAAACTTGCAAGTGTGAACTGCTTTGTGAGTTAGTGTCAGTTACTTATTGCAAACAGTTGGTGCGAATTGATTTACTGTCTAGAGTGAATACTTCGGCAAGTTACTCTCGACATTTCTCGCTGTGAATAGAGCAGTATCAGCTCAGCATTACCGTCGGACAGTAACTCCCAGAAAGTTTTGCTCTCTAGTCTGAACACGCGAGTTAGTCTCAACATTTCTCGATGTGAACAGAGGAGTATCGGCTCAGCATTATTGTCGGAGAGTAACTCCCAGAAAGTTTTGCACACTAGTCTGAACACAGTTGCGAGTTACTCTCGACACTTCTCGGTGTGAATAGAGGAGTATCAGCTCTGCATTACTGTCAGAGAGTAACTCCCAGAAAGTTTTGCTCTCTAGTCTGAACACACTTGCGAGTTACTCTCGACACTTCTCTGTGTAAATAGAGGAGTAATGGCTCAGCATTACTGTCGGAGAGTAACTCTCATAAAGTTTTGCTCTCTAGTCTGAACACACTTGCGAGTTACTCTCGACATTTCTCGGTGTGAATAGAGGAGTATCAGCTCAGCATTACTGTCGGAGAGTAACTCCCAGAAAGTTTTGTTCTCTAGTCTGAACATGCGAGTTACTCTCCACACTTCTCGGTGTGAATAGAGGAGTATCAGCTCCCCATTACTGTCGGAAAGTAACTCCAAGAAAGTTTTGCTCTCTAATCTGAACACACGTGCGAGTTACTCTTGACACTTCTCGCAGTGAACGAAGAAGTGAGTGTCAGCTCGTGCTTGAGAGTAACCCGCAGCAACTTTCACTCTCTAGTCTAAACGTGCTTGCGAGTTACTTGGCGAGTTAACTTGGTGAGAAAACTTGCTTGTATGAACGTGCCATAAGCTACTGTGATAGAATAAACCTACAGATAATAAACTTTTAATTAGAATAAAGCCACATTGTAAAGTAACGAATGTGGCTTCTTCAAATTTTTCCAGGAATTACGGGATCATTCCAGTAGTAACCGATAAGTTTGGACTTTCGTTACCATGAATTTCAGTTTACAAAAATCTTGAAATAACTTCATTCTAACAGCAACCAATAATCTTGAATTTTCGTTACCGTGAATTTCAGTTTACAAACAATCTTGAAATAACTTCATTCCAACAGTAACCAATAATCTTGAATTTTCGTTACCGTGAATTTCGGTTTACAAACAATCTTGAAATAACTTCATTCCAACAGTAACCAATAATCTTGAATTTTTGTTACCGTGAATTTCAGTTTACAAACAATCTTGAAATAACTTCATTCCAACAGAAACCAATAATCTTGAATTTTCGTTAAGGTGAATTTCGGTTTACAAACAATCTTGAAATATCTTCATTACAACAGCAACCAATAATCTTGAATTTTCGTTACCGTGAATTTCAGTTTACAAACAATCTTGAAATAACTTCATTCTAACAGTAACCAATAATCTTGAAATAACTTCATTCCAACAGAAACCAATGACCTTGAATTTTCGTTACCGTGAATTTCGGTTTACAAAAATCTTGAAATAACTTATCCAGAGCTAAGTTGCACAGCTAATTAACACTTTTAATTCAAGCCAAATTAGTTTCCACACGTGACAAAAGTTTATTTAGAATTTTTCATGACATACAGGTAATTTTTCCTCTCCAGGTACTGGTACATCGGAGCAGATTGCGGAACCTCTAACGTCGTCATGCTGTATAAGTGCAAACAAAAAACCTTGGAGCCAGAAAATCCCACGATGAACCCCTAAAAAGCAAAATAGTCTTATTTTTTAGCCACTAGGTGGAGCACAGCATCATTGGCTTGTCCAAGTGTCTGTCTTTTCAGTAGATGGAATATTTGCTTAACTCCTTCAGGACCGCACCATTCAAAACAGGTCGAATAAGACCCATGACTTTTCTGCTACTGTATGAGCACAGACATAACTAAATGATTTCAAATTATCTATGTTACAATGTTATATCATGTGTCTTTGGATATCTAATTACTGAATTGTATTTCCATGTTGTTTCTGAATTGTGGTAAATTTCTTTGTTTTAGATGCCTTGATAATGAACAGTTTGTAGGCAATAAATTCCATTTCGTTGTATCAAACTAATTGCAGAGAAAAGAAGAACAGGTGAAAATGGAAATAAAGCAAAGAGAAACGCCACTGGAGGCTTTCAACGACATCAAAGGCAGTTCAAAAGAAACGAAAATAGTAGAATCTGCAATGACGATGAAAGACATGGCAGAGGATGTACAAATGGATGTTCCAGATCTTGAATACTATCGTCTGCCAATAGGAAGTGAAGGTGCTCCAGAAGAAAAGGTAACTAAGTAGACTTGTGTTTTTTGTTTGTTTAATACGTAATCTTAACTAACTCATTCAGGAGCGCACCATTTACGATGGGTCTTATAAACCTATGACTTTTCTGTTGCTGTAAGAGTACAGACATAACTAAATGATTACAAATTAGGGACTGTTCTATTCAGGAGGATCTCGGCAATCCAATCATGCTATTTGTTTAAACATTTATAAGTGATTTAATTGGATAAAATTAAGAAGAACACGCCCTTTTCAGGCACTCCAACTTAGCCTATCGAGTAGCTTAGTCTGGTGTACACTTGCGTGATTGTACACACTATTTTATTGATCAATTGAGTGACAGGAATAGCCAATCGATCAGCCAAGGAGAAATTAAGGTCGTTTCGGTTATTGTAACATGAAACTCTCATCTTTTAACATGAAACTTTTAAAATGGAGGAGACTTGAAACCAAAGTGTATCAGAGTGTTGCGTCTGGACAGTTGAAATTTTCTGCATTAGCTGATTTCACACAAGTGACACTGTACATTGTTACAGTGCAAACACTGCAGTTACTGAAAGATTTTTTTCAATTTTTGTTTGTCAAAAATCGATTTTTAATTTGTCCAAGACAAAGCAATGGTATTTCATATACAATTTTGTATGAAAGTCTATTGTGTGAGGAGTAGAAACCTACAAAAATTATCAAATATAATGTAATCGCTGCTTAGTGAGAGCAGTTTTTCATGAACCCATGCAAAATGCAGCAAACACTTATGGTCCTGAAAGAGTTAACATACACAATCAGTTATAACTACATAAACAAGTATCTAATTGCATGTAATTAATGAAAAAAAATGTTCCACTCTTTGCAATGTTTCACGGTTAATGTTCGGCGAAAGTAGGTCCAACAAAAGTTGTAAATGTACCTGTTGGTGTCAAGAAATTTAATCTAGCATTCTATAATTATTTGTTTTTTTCGTATTTTTACAAACATGCATTCCCTGAAAGTATTTAAAACGAAGCCAGCCTTAGTCATGTGACCTAAGCTTTTAGTAGTATACGCCACCTATCAATCACAGTTGTTTTTACACGTAGTTAGATTTTCTGTTGCGGCTATGCTGATCATGCCGTTTGGTGATACTTGCATTGCTTTGTCTATTTTGTTACAATTTAACAGTCACTAGTTGTATTTTCAAGCCAAAGTTGTCACCAGTAAATGTAAGTCACCATCTACTTTAATAATTAGTTAATAGTTTAAATTGGTTAGAATTGCTTCAAATGTCTAGAATCATAAAGTAATAATTTGTGTTTCAGTCTTCTTAAATCTAACTTTTCATTTTGTCTAAATAGTAATAACCTTTAGCACGTTCTTAAGCACTTTTTGTGATCTGTTATTTTAATAAATTGCAGGTCTATCGCACAGTTCAGTACTGATTTTTGCCGTTTCTTTGCCTGGACTGGGCGCATCCACAATACCACCATTCCGAAAAACACATGGTTTACCTTTGACAAAAAGTTAGAAGGGGGGGTGGACGATTACTTGCCTGTAACTTTTGCTGCTGCACTGGAAAACTTGAAGCTTTGATGGACAGCAAGCCATTACCGGTAAAGCAAAGCATGTCTTCGTTTAGCGTATTCCAAGCTACGCTGTTAGCATTGGGTTCCTGTAATATATAGAAGCAAACTGATTCAACTAGTACAAAATATCACCAAAAGATGGCAGCGTTAATCAAATTAACGTGGCGCGAACGTGAAATTGTGTTTGTGTGGTAATCATTCTTTCACGTAAGTCAGTCTGTGTGTGGAAGTTGGAATTGTACATTGTAATTACGTGCTGCCATCTATGGGCTACTCCTGTTAAATTCTACCAGCTGACTTACCCCCAGTATAATTGTATGAACCAGTGAATGCATATTCACTGGTTCTCTCAATATTTTAAAATAATGGTTGTTGTGAAGCCTGTGCAACTCTGCATAGGTCACCTATACCTGTATACTGACTGTTTTTGCTTTCTAGTCACTCTCACTCTCAGTCCAGTACAGCAGTCATGCTACTCATGTGACTCTCACTCTCACTCTCAGTGTTCAGTGCAGGAGTCTCTCACTCTCAATGTTCAGTGCAGCAGTCATGCTACTCATGTGTCTCTCACTCTCTCTCTCAGTGTTCAGTGCAGCAGTCATGCTACTCATGTGTCTCTCTCTCTCACTCTCAGTGTTCAGTGCAGGACACTCTCACTCTCAGTG
This sequence comes from Tubiluchus corallicola, assembly GCA_030141605.1. NCBI lineage: Eukaryota > Metazoa > Priapulida > Priapulimorpha > Priapulimorphida > Tubiluchidae > Tubiluchus > Tubiluchus corallicola. Next base: position 31,812 of record JAQGDQ010001357.1, read on the forward strand.
CAGTGCAGCAGTCATGCTACTCATGTGTCTGTAGTTTAATAAACACTTTTCTGTTGTGTGCAGTGCAAATATGTATTATAGATTTTTTATTCTTATTCATACTTCTGTGCCTAAACTCAATCATAACAAACTGAGTGATCAACAACTTCAAACATGACTTTCACACTGTGAAAAAATAGTAGATTGTTTTGACCTGCAGTTTAACGTTGTGCCTGGTTAACATTGTGCAAGGTTAACATTGGGCCCGGTTAACATTGTGCCCGGTTAACATTGGGCCCGGTTAACATTGTGCAAGGTTAACATTGGGCCCGGTTAACATTGTGCCCGGTTAACATTGGGCCCGGTTAACATTGTGCAAGGTTAACATTGGGCCCGGTTAACATTGTGCCCGGTTAACATTGGGCCCGGTTCACATCGAGCCCGGTTAACATTGACCCCAGTTCACATCGAGCCCGGTTAACATTGGGCCCGGTTAACATTGGGCCCGGTTAACATTGGGCCCAGTTATGCTTTAAATATTTTTTTTAATTAAGCATAACTCAGTTAACACAGTTAGAAATACTGGAGTGGTTTCAGAATGAATTAGGGGTTGATAAGTAGTCACAGCATATGGCTTGCGATCCACAGGTCCCCGGTTCAAACCCAGACTCATTTGTTTTCCAACATATAAAAGCTCTAAGTCTAGGCTCATTCAACTACAGTCATATAGGCAAACGAAAGCAATACTAAATTAGCCTAAGAAAGTAACACGACTAAGAAAGTCTGAAAAATATTGCACCACTCCTGGGTCTCGAACCCACAACCTTGTGCTTTCTGGGCAGCTGAATAGCCGTTATAAATACGAAAATGAATAACCTGGTATAACAGCTCCTTAGTCAGCACGTCGTAGACTAAACACGTATTGTTCTCATCAACTATGGCCAGCTTTGCTCGGTTCATGCTTAAGTCCAGACAGCGGACGGCGGCCGAATGTTTCAACAAGCTTATGGGAAACGGATTATCCACAAAGATCTTCAAAACCTGAAGCGCAACAAGAATAATTAGCCTGGTAGAGCAGACAAAGAAATAAAAAAAGTAAGAATAAGCCTTTTCGCTGTTCCAGTGATTGATGATGATCGTGAAAAGGTCAAAGGTCAAGCGTGCCAAACAACCCATTTGTGTACACTTGACAATGCCTCACAGACCACGCTGTTGTGATAGTAACAGTTTTAACTTCTAGCTAGAACCTTGCCTAGTTCATTTTTTCTTGTTTTCAAGCAAGACCCTAATAGTAAATCACTCTACGCGTTAAGTAATTAATGCATATTTAAGTCCGCATAAAACACCTGAAGTTAATGAACTGATGTGGCAGACGGCTTTGCTTTACCCACATCATGTGACAATTGTAGTTAAGATGTAAGCATAATTAATTAACTTGATATGCATTAGTAATTGATGCATATTTAAGTTCACATAAAACAGCTGAAGTTAATGAACTGATGTGTCAGATGGCCTTGCTTTACCCACATCATGTGACGGTTATAGTTAAGGCGCATGCATAGTTAAGTAACATGATATGCATTAAGTAATTAATGCATATATAAGTCCACATAAAACAACTGAAGTCACTGAACTGATGTGGCAGACGGATTTGCTTTACACATGTCACGTGACGCGCTATTGTGGTACTGTGACAAGGCTTATTAGAAACAGAGCCTGAAAAACCAAAATTCAACAAAAGAAAGCATACAGACAATCGGCGGACATTTTTCATCCTTGATTTTCAACATACCTGCCCGTTCTTCAACCCGACTAGCAACCCCTCTCTTCCGGGAGGACCTCCGATGACTTTGATGTAGCGGATGACGGACTCCATCAGCCATTCCTTCTCCTTGGCTCCGTTGAAAGAGTAACAAAGCAGTTTCTTCTCCTAAACAATGGCGACAAACGTTCGTTAAAGTACAAGACAACACTTTACTTACATAAGCTGAAAAATGCATCCCATTGCACACAGGGATTGCATTAGCAGCAACGCCGTATAAAGCTCATAAATTTAAATTTAAGCAACGACTTTTAGGCTTGACCATTTTTACAGCAAGTCGTTCGAAACAAGTTTAGATAACTTTGGCTGTAAAGTTTCAAAAAAAAATCAGAGCAATCATAGTACACTCTTTTGTAATAAAGTAAAAGTACAAATTACTTATCTTATCAATAAGATCAATAAAATTGTTCGTGAATCAGTGATGCACACTGGGATAGCAATACAATGACGCTTTACCTGTTGGCACGAATATTTTAAATATTGCATAGAATTTTCTTTTCTAGTTACACAAGACTTTCAAACAAGTAAGCATAATGCAGAGTAAAATAACTCTGAATGAGAAGCATTATGGGACACACTTTAAAATGGAAGTTTTCTGCCCTTTAAAACTGCGTATGCAAGTGACGCAAATTACTGCAAAACTGAAATGACATATGACCAAACAAAATGCCCTTATTTGGAGATTAATAATCTACGAATGTTTTCACGGCAATTTTCTTACTCAAACTTTATAAAAAACTTTTACATTAAAAAGTTAAAAACTCAAAGTCATGCCAAACGTTTCGACGGAGCTACTGCTGTCATCATCAGTGGCAAATTTCCACAAACATACAGCCAGTTTAGAACAATATGCACTAATTATGTATTTAACAGAAGCCAAATAGGTAATGATTAAGCAGACCTGTAGAAAGAAATTGATACAATAAATTATGTACTAATTATGTATTTACATAAAGCCAAATAGGTAATGAATAAGCAGATCTGAAGAAAAGAAATTTATACAGTAAATTATGTACTAATTATGTATTTACAAAAGCCAAATATGTAATGAATAAGCAGACCAGTAAAGAAATTGATACAGTAAATTATGTACTAATTATGTATTTACAAAAGCCAAATAGGTAATGAATAAGCAGACCAGTAAAGAAATCAATACGTAGTGAAAGAGTTAAGAAAACCAAACACCCACCACCCCCTTACAACAAAGTAATTATTATTAAAGATCTTCCAATTAGTTCATTAACTTTAGATAACGATAATAACAAAAATATTAACTTTCCGGAAATGATGAGGTAACTGATTCATTTTGGCACAAGGTCAGTGGGTCAGAACCTTATCAAGGATCTAACATCGTCAGAAGTTTGAAAGACACAACTGTTTATCACAACAACTTGTCAAAGCCCGTTTTGACTGTATGTAACTCCTACAAGACCGTAAACGCTTCCTGCGTTTTGAGTTCACGAAAAACTGCTCTCACTAAGCAACGATCACGTTATATTTGATAATTTTTGTAGGTTTCTACTCCTCGCACAATGGACTTTCATGCAAAATTATATGTGAAATGCATTTGCTTACCTTAGACAAATTAAAAATCGATTTGTCGAAAATGCTGAGAAAATCTTTCAGTAACTGCAGTGTTTGCACTGTAACAATGTACAGTATCACTTGTGTGAAATCGGCTAGTGCAGAAAATTTCAACTATCCAGCCACAACACTCTAATTCACCTTGACCTCAAGTCTACTCTATTTTTAAGGAGAAATTCCTGTTAACAGATGAAACGACCTTAATTTATCCTAAGCTGATCGGTTGGTTTTTCCTGGAAGAGTAGCAGAAGGCTGCACAGCTTGGGCTGTAGCAAGCAGGCGATCAATAAATTAGCGTGTACGACCACGCAAGTGTACACCAGTCTTAGCTACTCAATAGGCTAAGTTGGAGTGCCTGAAAAGGGTGGGTTTTTTCTAAATTTTGTTCAACTAAATCACTTATAAATGTTTATTCATCTACTGTATTCATCTCCCCGCTGTAATTTACTGAGCATTGATAAAGTTGACGTTGCTATGGCAACCGAATGTTTTTTCGTCTGCCATCTAGTGGCTTATCCCTGGACTATGTCCTACACGAAATTATTGTAATTATTATTATAACATGCAAGCCACTGTATTCATCTCCCCGCTGTAATTTACTGAGCATTGATAAAGTTGATGTTGCTATGGCAATCGAATGTTTTTTCGTCTGCCATCTAGTGGGTTTTCCCAGGAGTGTCCTACACGAAATTATTGTAATTATTATTATAACATGCAAGTCTCTGTATTCATCTCCCCGCTGTAATTTACTGAGCATTGATGAAGTTGACGTTGCTGTGGCAACCGAATGTTTTTTCGTCTGCCATCTAGTGGTGAGTTAAGAAGCGTTGCAAGCACGTAGCTGCATTAATTGCAGTCATACGAAATGCGTGAAGATGAAAATCACCGTTCAGCTGACGCCATAAATATTGGACAGGACTATGAAGTTAATATTTGTCATTATTATCGTGAAAACACGCCCAAACCACGAAGTTCTAAAAAATTTTTCAAGTAAGAAAGTAATTATAACTAACGAGAATTTAGCAGGAAGTGGCAATACCTACCATCGTCTCCTCGTGTTGGCAAAACAAACAGGTGTTATATAAACGCGTAAGAAATCACAGAGAATTTTGATGATGAATGAGCGTGGCGTTCGGACTAGAGAGTCTTCTGTCAAGAGTTTCTCACTGACGGCAAAGTCGCAAGTGTGAACTGCTTTGCGAGTTACTGTCGGTAAGTTATTGCAAACTCTCCGACAGTAGCTACGAGTTGATTTACTGTCTGGTGTGAACGCCTCGGCGAGTTACTCTAAGCACTTCTCGCAGTGTTAACTCGCGCTTACTGTCGGAGAGTAACTCACAGCAAATTTTGCTCTCTAGTCTGAACGTACTTGCGAGTTACTTGGTGAGTTACTCTCGACATTTATCGCAGTGAATAGAGAAGTGAGTGTTAACTCGTGCTTACTGTTGGAGAGTAACTCACAGCAAATTTTGCTCTCTAGTCTGAACGTACTTGCGAGTTACTTGGTGAGTTACTCTCGACATTTATCGCAGTGAATAGAGAAGTGAGTGTTAACTCGTGCTTACTGTTGGAGAGTAACTCACAGCAAATTTTGCTCTCTAGTCTGAACGTACTTGCGAGTTACTTGGTGAGTTACTCTCGACATTTATCGCAGTGAATAGAGAAGTGAGTGTTAACTCGCGCTTACTGTTGGAGAGTTACTCGCAGCAAGTTTTGCTCTCTAGTCTGAACATGCGCGTGAGTTACTTGACGAGTTTACTTAGTGAAAAAATACACTGGTGTGAAGGTGCCATAAGACCCAGCCAGCTTGGCCATATTCTCGGACGATCACTCACTCAAGTTTTCCATTGACAATCAGATTCACAACCAGTCAGGGGGTGAAAAATGACAGGGAATAACTATGCCGTAACGAAGTGATATCGTTAGTTAAGTTAGCTAGAGTAAAGTCGTATTAGTTAAGCAACACTGGGTTTGGTTAGTAAATAAATGGGTGTGTCTCAACTTTTGAGTAAGGCAAAGTGACTGGCCAAGTGGTCACACAACTGCATTAGGCTATAAAGTCACACAACATTAAATCTGGTTGGTAAATGGATAAGGGACCTTGCTCTGCCGTATTACCTTTATCTTGTTAAAGGAGGCCGTACATGCTTATTACTGCGGACGTGTGAATTTTTGAAGAAGAACCATGATCATTATCTAGATTCCAGTACTGCTATAACCACCTACAATGAACATACCTCGCGGTTGTGTGACACAGTTGACGTATCTTACTTACCTGACACAGTATGATGTGCTGAGAACAGACGACAAGGAGGTTACACTCAAACCGTTTACTGATCTTCTCCTTCACCTTGTAATGCATCGTTTCACCTGAGAACATCTCGTATATTGTCACACGATCGGGTAGTTGCACCTGGAAGAAATTAAACTTTCACTATTTCCAGTAACGGCTAGTTGCTAAAATTACTGGGGTGCCGCTTTAGAAAATTCTCAGCCACGGTTTTAATGTTGTGTAAAACAAAACAAATATATGTGTGAATTAACTGATGCAGTAGCAACTGACTCAACATCAGCCTAGCTAGCTCATTTACTGTGTGAGTCAGCTGATGTAGTAGCAACTGACTCAACTTCAGCTGAGCTAGTTGATTTACAGTGCGAGTCAGCTGATGTAGTAGCAACTGACTCAACTTCAGCCTAGCTAGCTCATTTACTGTGTGAGTCAACTGATGTAGTACCAACTGACTCAACTTCATTCGAGCTATCTGATTGACTGTGTGAGTCAGGTGATGTAGTAGCAACTGACTCAACTTCATTCGAGCTAGCTGATTTACTGTGTGAGTCAGCTGATGTAGTAGCAACCGACTGCGCTTCAGCCGACCTAACTGATTTACTGCGTGAGTCAGCTGATGTAGTAGCAACTGACTCAGCTTCAGTGGAGCTAGCTGATTTACTGTGTGAGTCACCTGATGCAGTAGCAACCGACTCAACTTCAGCCGACCTAGCTGATTTACTGCGTGAGTCAGCTGATGTAGTAACAACCGACTCAGCTTCAGCCGACCTAGCTGATTTACTGCGTGAGTCACCTGATGCAGTAGCAACCGACTCAACTTCAGCCGACCTAGCTGATTTACTGCGTGAGTCAGCTGATGTAGTAGCAACTGACTCAGCTTCAGCCGAGCTAGCTGATTTACTGCGTGAGTCAGCTGATGTAGTAGCAACTGACTCAGCTTCAGCCGAGCTAGCTGATTTACTGTGTGAGTCAGCTGATGTAGTAGCAACTGACTCAACTTCAGCCGAGCTAGCTGATTTACTGTGTGGGTCAGCTGATGTAGCAGCAACTGACTCAACTTCAGCCGAGCTAGCTGATTTACTGCGTGAGTCAGCTGATGCAGTAACAACCGACTCAGCTTCAGCCTAGCTAGCTGATTTACTGCGTGAGTCACTTGATGCAGTAGCAACTGACTCAACTTCAGCCGAGCTAGCTGATTTACTGTGTGAGTCAGCTGATGTAGTAGCAACTGACTCAGCTTCAGCCGAGCTAGCTGCTTTACTGTATGAGTCAGCTGATGTAGTAGCAACTGACTCAGCTTCAGTGGAGCTAACTGATTTACTGTGTGAGTCAGCTGATGTAGTAGCAACTGACTCAACTTCAGCCGAGCTAGCTGATTTACTGTGTGAGTCAGCTGATGTAGCAGCAACTGACTCAACTTCAGCCTAGCTAGCTGATTTACTGCGTGAGTCAGCTGATGCAGTAACAACCGACTCAGCTTCAGCCTAGCTAGCTGATTTACTGCGTGAGTCACTTGATGCAGTAGCAACCGACTCAACTTCAGCCGACCTAGCTGATTTACTGCACGAGTCAGCTGATGTAGTAGCAACCGACTCAGCTTCAGCCGAGCTAGCTGATTTACTGCACGAGTCAGCTGATGTAGTAGCAACTGACTCAGCTTCAGCCGAGCTAGCTGATTTACTGCGTGAGTCAGCTGATGTAGTAGCAACTGACTCAACTTCATCCGAGCTAGTTGATTTACTGCACGAGTCAGCTGATGTAGTAGCAACTGACTCAGCTTCATCCGAGCTAGTTGATTTACTGTGTGAGTCGGCTGATGCAGTAGCAACTGACTCAACTTCAGCCTAGCTAGCTCATTTACTGTGTGAGTCAGCTGATGTAGTAGCAACTGACTCTGCTTCATCCGAGCTAGCCGATTTGCTGTGTGAGTCAGCTGATGTAGTAGCAACTGATTCAACTTCAGCTGAGCTAGCTCATTTACTGTGTGAGTCAGCTGATGTAGCAGCAACTGACTCAGCTTCATTCGAGCTAGTTGATTTACTGTGCGAGCCTGCTGATGTAGTAGCAACTGACTCAGCTTCATCCGAGCTAGTTGATTTACTGTGTGAGTCAGCTGATGTAGTAGCAACTGACCCAGCTTCAGCCGACCTAGCTGATTTACTGCACGAGTCAGCTGATGAAGTAGCAACTGACTCAGCTTCAGCCTAGCTAGCTAATTTACTGTGTGAGTCAGCTGATGCAGTAGCAACTGACTCAGCTTCAGCCTCCAAACATTTGTGTATGAACATTTCAACTTTAGATGCAAAATGTATAAACAAAGGCAGAAAGTAAATAAACACCTTATCAAAAACAAACATTCATAATAAGAGACAAAAGTCGACAAACTCATCAATTCAAACTCGAATTAGCTGGCAACACAAGTGGTTCCCCTAGTGGCAAGTTCAGAAACTAAACACTTACCGCCAACTTCTCCTTATAAATGGCAATCTTTTTGACGAGTTCACGACATTTTATGCGAACTTTCTGATCCAAGGTCAAATGTTGGATGATCACGTCTGTCATGTTCTCCCGATACGCATACCTGTCATCGTACAATATCATTGTAATAATGCCATCGTAAATCAGAGACATTTTACAACAATGTTGTAATTATCTTAAACAAATTTTTAAAGGAAAGACCAATCCTTCTGGAAAGTTAGGCTTATTTCAACATTCGCGAAAAACGTTAGAAAGATTTAGTATAAAACTGCAATAAGCGCCTTGTGTAATTAGTAAAACACTTTAAAGTTACGATCAGTTCAGGCTTGGCCGCTCCCATTTTCAATGTCCATTCTTCTTCCATGACGTCATTCGTCTTGAAGAAAAGTAGTGCACTGTCGATAGTCGTCAAAGGTACAATAAGTTTTTACAAAAAAATTAAGTAGCTAATTTTATAAGCTGCGGAAGTTTGAATTAGTTTAAGCAGCACATGCTCACGGAAAGCCACGACACACTCGCAGAAAGCCACAACGCACGCACGGAAAGCCACGACATGCTTACGGAAAGCCACGCGCTTGAAAGCCACGACGCGCTCGCGGAAAGCCACGACGCGCTCGCGGAAAGCCAAGACGCGCTCGCTGAAAGCCAACGACGCGCTTACACAAAGCCAAGACGCGCTCGCGAAAAGCCACGACGCGCTCGCGAAAAGCCAAGACGCGCTCGCGAAAAGCCAAGACGCGCTCGCTGAAAGCCACGCGCTTAAAAGCCAAGACGCGCTCACGAAAAGCCACGACGCGCTCGCGGAAAGCCAACGATGAGCTCGCAAAAAGCCACAATGCGCTCGCGAAAAGCCACGACGCGCTTGCGGAAAACCACGACGCGTTTAGAAAAGTCACGAAGGAAGTCTCCAGTTACGTCATAATCTTGAAGGGAATGGCTGCAACCACCATGCCTGAAAGTTTCTATTCTGAAGTAGTAGATTTTAAATATAAACTTTATAGATAGTTTTTGTGCAAATTTCATTGTTATACCTTTCTAACTTGACTGATAACAGTAAAATAAACCTAACATGCTGAGTGACTTGTTCTTTCCTTTAGCACACCACAAACAGTTTAAGTGATAACAGTAAAATAAACCCAGCATACTGAGCGACTTGTTCTTTCCTTTAGCACACCACAAACAGTTTAAGTGATAACAGTAAAATAAACCCAGCATACTGAGCGACTTGTTCTTTCCTTTAGCACACCACAAACAGTTTAAGTGATAACAGTAAAATAAACCTAACATGCTGAGTGACTTGTTCTTTCCTTTAGCACACCACAAACAGTTTAAGTGATAACAGTAAAATAAACTCAACATACTGAGCGACTTGTGCTTTCCTTTAGCACACCACAAACAGTTTAAGTGATAACAGTAAAATAAACCCAACATGCTGAGTGACTTGTTCTTTCCTTTAGCACACCACAAACAGTTTAAGTGATAACAGTAAAATAAACCCAACATACTGAGCGACTTGTTCTTTCCTTTAGCACACCACAAACAGTTTAAGTGATAACAGTAAAATAAACCCAACATACTGAGCGACTTGTTCTTTCCTTTAGCACACCACAAACAGTTTAAGTGATAACAGTAAAATAAACCCAACATACTGAGTGACTTGTTCTTTCCTTTAGCACACCACAAACAGTTTAAGTGATAACAGTAAAATAAACCCAACATACTGAGTGACTTGTTCTTTCCTTTAGCACACCACAAACAGTTTAAGTGATAACAGTAAAATAAACCCAACATACTGAGTGACTTGTTCTTTCCTTTAGCACACCACAAACAGTTTAAGTGATAACAGTAAAATAAACCCAACATACTGAGCGACTTGTTCTTTCCTTTAGCACACCACAAACAGTTTAAGTGATAACAGTAAAATAAACCCAACATACTGAGCGACTTGTTCTTTCCTTTAGCACACCACAAACAGTTTAAGTGATAACAGTAAAATAAACCCAACATACTGAGTGACTTGTTCTTTCCTTTAGCACACCACAAACAGTTTAAGTGATAACAGTAAAATAAACCCAACATACTGAGTGACTTGTTCTTTCCTTTAGCACACCACAAACAGTTTAAGTGATAACAGTAAAATAAACCCAACATACTGAGTGACTTGTTCTTTCCTTTAGCACACCACAAACAGTTTAAGTGATAACAGTAAAATAAACCCAACATACTGAGTGACTTGTTCTTTCCTTTAGCACACCACAAACAGTTTAAGTGATAACAGTAAAATAAACCCAACATACTGAGTGACTTGTTCTTTCCTTTAGCACACCACAAACAGTTTAAGTGATAACAGTAAAATAAACCCAACATACTGAGTGACTTGTTCTTTCCTTTAGCACACCACAAACAGTTTAAGTGATAACAGTAAAATAAACCCAACATACTGAGTGACTTGTTCTTTCCTTTAGCACACCACAAACAGTTTAAGTGATAACAGTAAAATAAACCCAACATGCTGAGTGACTTGTTCTTTCCTTTAGCACACCACAAACAGTTTAAGTGATAACAGTAAAATAAACCCAACATACTGAGTGACTTGTTCTTTCCTTTAACACACCACAAACAGTTTAAGTGATAACAGTAAAATAAACCCAACATGCTGAGTGACTTGTTCTTTCCTTTAGCACACCGCAAACAGTTTAAGTGATAACAGTAAAATAAACCCATCTTACTGAGTGACTTGTTCTTTCCTTTAGCACACCACAAACAGTTTAAGTGATAACAGTAAAATAAACCCAACATGCTGAGTGACTTGTTCTTTCCTTTAGCACACCACAAACAGTTTAAGTGATAACAGTAAAATAAACCCAACATGCTGAGTGACTTGTTCTTTTCTTTAGCACACCACAAACAGTTTAAGTGATAACAGTAAAATAAACCCAACATGCTGAGTGACTTGTTCTTTCCTTTAGCACACCACAAACAGTTTAAGTGATAACAGTAAAATAAACCCAACATACTGAATGACTTGTTCTTTCCTTTAGCACACCACAAACAGTTTAAGTGATAACAGTAAAATAAACCCAACATACTGAGTGACTTGTTCTTTCCTTTAGCACACCACAAACAGTTTAAGTGATAACAGTAAAATAAACCCAACATACTGAGTGACTTGTTCTTTCCTTTAGCATACCACAAACAGTTTAAGTGATAACAGTAAAATAAACCCAACATACTGAGTGACTTGTTCTTGCCTTTAAGCAAGTCATTCTATGTTACGTACATCATATAATAATTTCAATATTTCTAAGCGTATATTAGAATACAACGATCGTTGTTCGAGGGTTGCTTTTTCCTTTAATACCGAATACCTTTAATACTTTCAGATGCACCACAGCCATCCAAATAAATACTTGCAGTCTTTGAATGCAAGACCACTGCTTTAAAATGCGAATTTCGTTCATATTTTGCACAAACCTGTCTTTGTAGAGACCGTGAACCGTACTGAACACCAGCTGGTGGTAAGCAATCGTTCCGTCTTGACAACCAATGGCCTAAAAAATTTAATAACAGACTTAATTGTTTTTGCTGTAAATGATCAAAGCAAAATAGAACTCAATCTTAAACTGTAGGCCAAAACAATCTACACTTTGAAATATTGAAAGAAAACATACTATTTTTCATGTATGACTTACGTGAAAGAATTATTACCGCACAAACACAATTTCACATTCGCGCCACTAGTTCTTCGCTGTTACATGCATTTCGCCATTGGCTAGGTAGACGGACACTAGCGCCTGTATTTTGGAAACGCATTGCACTTAAAAAAGTATTGTACCTGTTAATTCAGATGTGTTAGTTTGTGAACGCATTACACAAAAAACATTACTCTCAATTCACATGTGTCAGTTTGTGATCGAAAAACCGACATATTGCATTTTCACTTTTATTTCGTGGTGAGACAATGCGCCTAAAATAAATGACTGAAAGTATTTTGTGCACAAAACATATTTAGAAAAAGTCGTAGAAAAGGTTTACTGGGATGCGTATGGTAAAAGGGCAAAATGCAAAAAACCGGACTGGGGTAATTTTTTACCCCAGGGTGACCCTATAAGGGTTAAGACGCGGAACAGCAGACTGTTCCTAAGAAATAATCAGCAAATACAGATTGCTTACTGTACTAAATCAACCTAAACAAAATTTACAGTTATAACCTACCACGTAGTTTGCATCTGGCTTAGCTCGACAGCACCACACCCACGAATTCTGTTCAGCAATGGTACCAAGACTGACCCCGTCCTTTGTGTACAAGGTGGCCTGCTGGTTGGACCCGCCCGCTACCAGATATTCTCCTTTGCTAAAGAAACTAAGACAACAAGGATCGTAGCCCAACACTCTGTCTTTACCAATCTGAAAAAAATAAATTACAATGTGCAATATAAACCGACCTTGAAGCGCAAACAAGCCATTGGTACATAGAAATCAGCGTGTGACCTTGACCCTTGTCTGACCTGTGAACTTGACTGTTATCTGACCCTGATCTGACTTAGAAATCAGTGTGTGACCTGTGACCTTGACTGTTATCTGACCCTGATCTGACTAAGAAATCAGTGTGTACACACTTACACTCACTAAAATGTCCAAATCATAAAGATATGTACTTATAATATCTAATTGTGGTTAAGCGTGTTGAAGTCGTGCGAAAAATACCAATAACATTATCATTTCATTGAGAATTTATGATTTTATAGGAATTATAG